>CM053027.1:89772315-89784815 GCA_028564925.1 Lithobates sylvaticus | reverse complement strand
GAGAGAGAGAGAGAATAATTTATTATATATCACATAATCTCTGTTCTCAGCTGAATTAGGGGCTTTGAAAGCTAGGGGCGGAGAAACAGCTGTATACTCATCACCCACACCAGCAGCACTGTCACATTGTGCATTTTATCAAGCGTTGCCCCAACACACTAGTGTAAATGAAAGTGTGCTCTTAAAGTGTTACTAAGGCCCCTTTCACACTTATACGACTTGTCCACGATTTGGGACTGCAAAGTAGCATGACAAGCCGTTCCCCATGATTTCCAATGACAGCCATTCATATTAGTATGACTTCAAGTCATTCCGACTTCAAAGTAGTCCCTGCACTACTTTGGTCCGATTTTGATGCCACTTACACAGGCATTCCTTAAAACCGCGGCAAAAATTACGTCCGCGAATCACGGCGAAGTCGCACAAGTGGGAAAGGGGCCTTAACCCAGGACCCTGCGTTCACTATATCTCCCACAGTACAGAGAACATGGAAATGCAATTATTTTAGTAAATATAAACTGCTAAATACCTTTTCTCATCAGCAGTATATGGCAGTCTTGTGACTTCCATCAGTATCTGGCCGAGCACTGGTTAAAGCTTGTAGGAGTTTTCATTCTCCTCTGACTGTCCTATGAGGCTGCATGACCGCTGACTGTCTGGGCAGTGCTGATTGGCCCTGCGCTGATCACATGCACCCTCCCCAAATAAAGAAAAAAACTCTAGCAATACACACCAAACTGAGCATGTCCAGAGTGCCCCCAAGGCTCTGTACTATCAGGAGATGGATTAGGGACAGTGGAAGAAGGAGAGGATCAGAGCAGACAGGCTCAAACAGCCTTTTAACATAACGTGGATGATTAAACCCTTAGGTTCCACAGTGAGTATAACAAGCATGCTTTATTGCATATACAGACTGATTTTACTGTTGTGGGTTTAGTAACACTTTAATGCTTTTTCCTGTGACATGTCATTAACTACTTAAAGACCAGCCGCTGCAGTTGTACTGTGGCAGGTTGGCTCTATTACACGAATCACCATCATTAAACGTTGCTTCGTGTAATAGAAATAGCAGGCCCGCGTCTGGCGGGTGCGATGTCTGCTGGCCACCCGCGATCACAGAGGCAGAACGGGTATCTGCCAGTGTAAACATGGCGGATCCCCGTTCTAAAAGGGGAGCCGAGAGTGATCGTCGGTTCCTAGTGATTAGGAACAGCGATCTCTCTCCTCCTCCAGTCAACCCAGCCCCCATACAGTTAGAAACACTTCCCAGGGAACACATTTAACCCTTTGATTGCCCCCGTCCACCGCAATGTTGCAATCCCACTAAAAATTGCAGATCGCCGACATTACTAGTAAAAAAAGAAATAAATAAAAATGCCATAAATCTAGCCCCTATTTTGTAGAAACTATGTACAAACCAATCAATATACACTTAATGCGATTTTTTTTTACCAAAAATATGTAGAAGAATACATATTGGCCCAAACTGAGGAAGACTTTTTTTTATATTTTTTTGGGATATTTATGATAGCAAAAAGTCAAAAATATAGATTTTTTTCAAAACGGTCGCTCTTTTTTTGTTTATAGAACGAAAAATAAAAAACCGCAGAGGTGATCAAATACCACCAAAAGAAAGCTCTATATGTGGGGGGGGGGGGGAAGGACATCAATTTTGTTTGGGTACAGCGTCAAGCGTCCATGAAATTGTCAGTTAAAGCGACGCAGTGCGGTCTCGCAAAAAATGGCCTGGTCATTTAGGGGGCAAATCCTTCGGGTCCTTAAAAGAGAAGTATGTTTTTTTTTTTTTGTTTTTTTTTTGGCTATTCATACTTACCTAGTTGGATGCAGCATCAGACCAATGCTACATCTGTCCCCCTGCCACCTCTTCACTGTGAACCGAGCCACTTAACATTGCAAATGGCTCGGTTCTCTCAGCTCCCCTGCTATGCTCCTTGATGCCGATTGGAGCGCTGAGCTGTTAAGGGGTGGGGAGGGGCCATCTTAGCAGCTCGCTGAGACTACCAGCCGTCCAGGCAGCTGTTGGATCCAGACTTCCTAAGTTGGGATGACAGACATCCCAACCTGTAAAAATGAATTTCAGGGAGGTTTCAAACTAATTTCAGGGAGTTTTCAAACTAATTTCAGGGAAGTGACGATTCTCAGCCACAGACAAAGCGGCCGTACTGCATTCTGTCGCTCGGGATGCTCCTCTCTGTCTGTGGCTGAGTGACAGGCCCAGCTGGGAGATAGCCCTGTGCTCACAGGTGTCTGGGAGCCCACAGCCAAAAGCGGAGACTCCCAGGGCTTGCGGGAGACTTGGGATGTCTGGGATGACGTGCTGCCTGGACTGATCCTGGCGATGTCAGCGGAGAGCGGACTTGAGAAAACGGGTCACAGGAGTGCAAAACGCATTGCACTCCTGTGACCCAGAGAGGAAGCCCAGCCTAAAAAGCTCAGGCTGGACTTCTCCTTTAAGTGGTTAAAAAATGCTGGTAACACTGATCCACTGTAGGAAACAGAATTTTAAGAGTTGCCGATAAATAAAAAACAGACAGATAGAAATCATTACAACTATCCCCTCTCACTGAAGAAAGTGCACCCATTTTCAGCCTCATTTGTTATTTCAGCTTTTGAGCAAAAGAATAATTAATTGTAAAGATGCCACAATCCGGCTTAAGAAAAATTAAGAAGAAAAAAAAAAAAAACTGCTTTAAAAAACAAAAAAGCAAAACAAAGCTATTAACAGAATTTTATCACAAATATTTCTCATAGCAAAATACTTTTAGCAGCCATGATGAATTTGGATAAATGAAAGCAAATAAAACCTTTTAATTTCTTGCACAGCCAAGCTCTTGTTCTGCTCATGCCCTTTGATTGCTTCAGGCAATACACTGACATATTAGCAATACTAACACAACACACAGACTGTTACCAGTCACCCCTCAAGTTACAGAAGACAGTTTGAAACTCCAAGACGTCAGCTTACCTTTGGTAATGTTTGGAGTCACGGTTGTGTTTTTAATCTCTGGTGGCGGTGTAGTTTTGTCTACTGGTGGTGGATAATGTTTGGCACGTGGCACAAAAGCTGGTGGGGCAGTTAGTTTTGGAATAAATGCTTTCAGGAAAAAAGAGAAAGAAAAAAGTATTAAACATTTTTATGGGGGGTCTTCTGTGTTCCAGATTGATGCTTCAACTGAATTTAATGATTATACACAACCGCAGTTCATTGCCCACGGGACTCTAACAAGTCACACCGCAAAAGGTATAAAAATCTACAAGAAAATGTATTATTACAAATCAGTCATATATAGTGGCAAGAATAGAATTACATTAGTGAACAACATCAGTACTTTACTAATGTTAGTCCCGTGGGCAATGAACTGTGGTTGTGTTGTGTACAATTTGGGACTGAGACACACCTAAATCCTATGTATACCAGCTCCTTATTTAATGATTGAGCACCAACAGATCTGAATGCTTAGGCCCCTTTCACACCGGGGCGTTTTTCATGCGGTGCAGCGCTAAAAATAGCGCCTGTTCACCGCATGAAAAAATCCGGCCCCTTTAACTCCAGTGTGAAAGCCGGCGGGCTTTCACACTGGAGCGGTGCGCTAGCAGGATGACAAAAAAAGTCCTGCTAGCAGCATCTTTGGAGCGGGATAGGAGCGGTGTGTTCACCGCTCCTATACCGCTCCTTCCCATTGATTAGAATGGGACACCACGGTGAAACCGCGGCAATACCGCCGCAAGGCGGCGCTCTGCGGGGGGTCTTTAACCCTTTTTCGGCCGCTCGCGGGGGTAAAACCGCACCGCGAGCGGCCGAAAACCGCGGTGAAAAACGACGGTAAAGCAGCGCTAAATATAGCGCTGCTTTACCGTCACCGCGGCTCCCCGCCCCGGTGTGAAAGGGGCCTTAGAATGGATGTAAAGGCACAACATTTTTTACCTTCATGCATTCTTTGCATGAAGGTAAAAAACCTTGTGTGTGCACCAGACCCCCCCCCAGTACTTAACTGAGCCCCATCTCGATCCAGCGATGTCCACGATAGCCTTGCCTCTCCAGCGACTCGCACTCCTGATTGACTTTTGGGGGAGCCAGCCAGTGAGCCAATCAGGAGACGGAGGGGGCAGGGCACACAGGTCTGCAGCTCAGGAGCACGCCTGCTTGGGTGCCAACAAAGCAAACTGCATGCTGTTAGGGCACCCAGCAGGAGGAAGGACCAGGAGCGATGGCGTGGGATCGGAGAAGAGTAGTGCTGCTCTGTGCAAAACCACTGTACATAGGTCTTTAAAGCGATATTAAAGTCTTGATTTTTTATTTATTTTTTATATATAAAACAAACATCTAACATGCTTGTTTTATAAAAAAAAAAAACATAAAAAATAATCAAGACTTTAATATCGCTTTTTTTTTTTTTTTTTACATAGTGATATTGGTTCACCTTGGACAGCTTTGTACTGTATTATACCATACCTGGCCATTGCCCCTGAAAACTGGATATTACTGAAGTAGACACCGCTACTCCAGTGATCTCCACTTGCTTCCAGGTCCCGTTCTGAGAAGCTGACCTGATGCATTCTGAACACAGGAGGTGGAATACTCAATGAATGAATGACTTGTATAGCGCTACCTATGCAAACTGAATCGCCTCAGGGCGCTTTTTGCCACTGGTGTCCATTTGTGGTATAGCGCGGTCCTTGCCCTGGGGGGTCCCGACACGCTCAACAAATGTGCCACTGAATAAAACACAAAGCATTCTCTGACTGGACAAGGTGTAGAGACTTGGGGTAGTAGGGTCACGCTCACCACATCAGAGAATGCTTTGCATTCACTCAGGAAGTGCAAAGCATTCTCTGAATGGTGCCCCTACTGAGTGGCTGACCTCCAGTGTTCAGACTGCAGCAGGCCAGTTGTTTAGTACAGAGCACAGAAGCAAGTGGAGATCACTGGAGTCGTGGTGTCTACTTCAGTGACTTCTAGCTTCTAGGGGGGGATCAGTCAGGTATGGTATATACATAGTTACATTGGCCCAAGCTGGACCTTGAGCTGAAGCTCCAGCAAAAGAAAGTCATTCTTACATAGACACCAAAGAGAACCTATCACTAAGCCAAACAGCTGTGCCAAAAGCTTCAAACAAAAGTTATCATTCAAAGAGGTAGTGATGACATATAGTTATAGTGGAACTTCACTCTATCCATCAACATCCATTTGTTTATTTGCTTCCTGGTTTCTATGCCTAGGCAAACAATGTTATACATCCCAGGAGTCTTCAGGTTTGGTGTTCTCGGCTAAGCACACCCTCCTGTCTGCATTCTTGAGCTAGGGGCCGATGGATTACAGGAAGTAAATGCTACATGAATCATCTGCCCTTACTAAAGATGGTCACAGCCAGAATTGCTAGGCAGGTTTTTTTCAAAGTAATTGCTCATCAAAATAAAGAATGGAGACATGAATGGATGGGAGAGTTTGCTTTGAGTAGGTAAAAATGTATAGTTAGAGTTTATAGTTTTTTTTTGTTTTGTTTTTTTATATATGTGGTGTTCGGATACAGTGTAGATCCACTTTAAGTAAATCATTTGAGGCTTGAGAGCCAAAGAATGTAAGCTCCCCACTGGGGCTGCTCATAAAGGAATTTTGCTTTGACAAAATGTCATGTAAATTATATGTAAAAGTACATTTTTTCTTTAATTTGGAAGTTAGTGAAGTCTTTAAATTCCCATCAGATTGGTTGCTGCCTGCGGTCTGCACTTCCTGTCTTGAAGACAAAACAGGAAATCAGAGAAAACCTTTCCATGTGAAAAAACTTCCATTTTGAAGCTATTGAAACATGCATCCCAATTGGAGGATTTTCTCCCACCCCTTACTCTGGTGATAACCCTAACATTTTGGATTTCCCATCACAGTCTCATTGACAATGATCTTAGGGAGGAAAAAAAAAAAAATGGGAGGGGGTGAATCTGCCCAGTGGGAAAACAGGGCAATTAAAAAAAAAAAAAAAAATCCAGAGGGTCTAGCCTTTTCCACGCTATTAAAAAAAAAAATAATAATTATATATATATAAATAATTATATATATATATATATATATATATATATATATATATATATATATATATATATAATATATATATATATATATATATATATATATACATACATATATACATACATACATATATATATATATATATATATAAATAACTATATAACACACACACACACAAAAACACACACACACACACCGCCTTTACATACTATACATTTTTGTGATTGGTCTTAAACTGCCTAATCAACCAACAGCGGAGCTATATGCAGGCAAAAACATTTAGCTTTGTGAATAACAGATTATATATATATATATTTATTATTAAAGGTGAAAAAAAATCCAAACCATCATGGCCCTGTGTGAAAAAGTGATTGCCCCCTAAACCTAATAACTGGTTGGGCCACCCTTAGCAGCAACAACTGCAACCAAGCGTTTGCGATAACGTGCAATGAGGCTTTTACAGCGTCCTGGAGGAATTTTGGCCCACTCATCTTTGCAGAATTGTCCTAATTCAGTTACATTAGAGGGTTTTCGAGCATGAACGGCCTTTTTAAGGTCATACCACAACATCTCAATAGGATTCAGGTCAGGACTTTGGCTAGGCCACTCCAAAGTCTTCATTTTGTTTTTCTTCAGCCATTCGGTGGTGGACTTGCTGGTGTGTTTAGGATCATTGTCCTGCTGCAGAACCCAAGTTCGTTTCAGCTTGAGTACACGAACAGATGGTCGGACATTCTCCTTCAGGATCTCTTGGTAGACAGCAGAATTCATAGTTCCTTTTATCACGGCAAGTCTTCCAGGTCCTGAAGCAGCAAAACAGCCCCAGACCATCACACTACCACCACCATATTTTACTGTTGGTATAATGTTCTTTTTCTGAAATGCAGTGTTCCTTCTACGCCAGATATACTTGGACACACACCTTCCAAAGAGTTCCACTTTTGTCTCATCGGTCCACAGAATGTTGTCCCAAAAGTCTTGGGGATCATCAAGATGTGTTGTGGAGAAATTGAGACAAGCTTTGATGTTCTTTTTGCTCAGCAGTGGTTTTCTCCTTGGAACTCTGCCATGCAGGCCATTTTTGCCCAGTCTTTTCCTGATGGTGGAGGCATGAACGCTGACCTTAACTGAGGCAAGTGAGGCCTGCAGTTCCTTGGACGTTGTTGTGGGGTCTTTTGTGACCTCTTGGATGAGTCGTCGCTGCGCTCTTGGGGTAATTTTGGGCGGCCGGCCACTCCTGGGAAGGTTCACCACTGTTCCATGTCTTCGCCATTTGTGGATAATGGCTCTCACTGTGGTTCGCTGGATTCCCAAAGCTTTGGAAATGGCTTTATAACCCTTTCCAGACTGATAGATCTGAATTACTTTCTTTCTCAATTGTTCCTGAATTTCTTTGGGTCTCGGCATGATGTGTAGCTTTTAAGGATCTTCTGGTGGACCTTACTGTGTCAAGCAGCTCCTATTTAAGTGATGCCTTGATTGTGAACAGGTGTGGCAATAATCAGGCCTGGGTGTGGCTAGAGAAATTGAACTCAGGTGTGGACAACCACAGTTATAGTATGTTTTAACAAGGGGGCAATCACTTTTTCACACAGGGCCATGATGGTTTGGATTTTTTTTCACCTTTAATAATAAACACCTTCATTTACAAATTGCATTTTGTGTTTACTTGTGTTGTCCTTGACTATTGATTAAATTGGTTTGATGTTCCGAAACACTTAAGTGTGACAAAACATGCAAAGGAACAGGAAATGAGGAAGGGGGCAAACACTTTTTCACACCACTGTATATATATATATATATATATATATATATATATATATATAGATATATATATATAAACATCCATCCATTTTCAAGTACATCAATGGAGTGAATATCTAATTGGTAGTTTGGTGGACCTTTGCTTTGCACTAGTTTTATCACTTCTTTCCGGTATAAAAAGTGATTTTTAAACACAAAGGAATCTTCTCTACAAATTAAATCTTACACATCAGCCAATTATAATGGAAACAGATTTGTCATTTTTTCACCATAGCTCCAATTAAAAAGTAGTTGTCTAATCTTCTACAGGAAACCAGAGGCACACAACTTCACCACTAAGGCTGCTTTCACACTGGGGTGGTGCGGGGCGGCGACGGTAAAGCAGCGCTATATTTAGCGCTGCTTTACCATCGTTTTACCCCCCGCTAGCGGCCGAAAAAGGGTTAAAAACCTCTGCAAAGCACCGCTGCAGCGGCGCTTTGCGGGCGGTATCCCCGCGGTCTCCCATTGATTTCAATGGGTAGGAGCGGTATAGGAGCGGTGAACACACCGCTCCTTCACCGCTCCAAAGATGCAGCTAGCAGGACTTTTTTTACCGTCCTGCTAGCGCACCGCTCCAGTGTGAAAGCCCTCAGGGCTTTCACACTGGAGACACAGCAACAGCTGTTTCGGGTCGGTTTGCAGGCGCTATTTTTAGCGCAATAGCGCCTGCAAACCACCCCAGTGTGAAAGCAGCCTAAACAGTTCATGGTTACGGATTCAGAGCTGACGGGCTCTAAACTATCTATGTAAATGGGTGATAAAAGGTGAAGCCGGGTGACTCACATCAAAAACAGCTCATTCTCACCATGAATATTGTGACATCCGAGAAGTTCTACCTTCATGGCAATCTTTTGGTGCCAGCTTGTAGGTCTTATCTTTAAAAATCTTGCCGCTATAGGTGGGATGAAGTTGTTGCGGACCTCTTGATGATAATCAGAGTTGCCTTGGAATATCTGAGGAATGCCAAAAAAAAAACAGAAGTGATGAATGACCAAAAAAAAACATCCTTCCCCAAGTTGAAATAGAGAAAAACTAAAGCGCTGGTAAAAATATAAAAACCTTAAAACCTAATAAAATCAATAAGATGGCCAAATGATATGCTGCTACCAACAAAAAAAGTGTTCCCACACTTAAAATAATATGTTTAGAAATTCAAATAATGTATAGATGGTGCGCAAATCAACCTTATTGCTGCAATAGATCGTAGTTGTGTGTGTACTATTCCCAGTACATCCAATAAATGCGTATAACTGATACCAACACATTCAAAAGGTTAGTATAATGGTGAATCAAGAATTATTTATAATCCATGAGATTATGATAAATAAATTGATAATAAAAATGGGTGCATTTTCAATATTTAAAACAGTTCAAACGTGCAGATAAAAACCTCCAAAAAGCACTGTTCCTTCAAGTGCCAAGTATACGATGAAAATAAAATGAGTAAATAAGATATATTACGTGCTAATATCATAAAGTGCTCAAGTGTTGAAACTTCCCCAAGTTGCCTGTCATAGCTGTGTGAATGTAACCCAAGAACAAATATATAGCTCAGCAGTCATAGATGTAGTGGCCGCATTCGTTTTTTATCTTGGTTATCTTGCCAGTAAATACACCTCCTGTCCTAGGCTGACAACATATTTATGGAGAGCAAAGGTAGAGCCTAGCACAGGAAATTAGGATTACCCTTTCTCCGTCCCTATAACATAGGGGGAAGAGGTTCTATAGTTCAAAGGGAGCCTAAAGGATAAGTTTAACGTTACAAAAAAATAAATGCACTTTTCTTGCATGTAAAAAAATATGCATTTGTTTTTTATAATGAACCCGTAAAGTATTGCACCCACGATCAGCAGATTGCCACAGTCCTGCAGACTGTGTACCTCCGATACGGGCAGGCAGTTGCACTCTGAAAGGAAGCTCAATGCGCTACCAGAGCATTCAATAGTGCCATGGTAGTTCACTGTGAACCACAAGCCGAGGACACAGGCTGTCAGTACTTATAATTTTCACATTCACAGAACACAGTGCATGGCTGAAGCGGCCGGAGCCCTGCATGACTGCTTTCTTTAGATTGTGACAGCAAGTGCAGGGAGAAGATCCCCTGCTTGCTGTCAAAACAGGGGATCAGAGGGGTGCGGGGGCTGGTGCATCGGTGACCTGTTACACTCTGAATATGGGTGTAACATGTTATAAAAAGTGACCTTTTTCTTTATTTTATTAAGTGGCCCCGAGATACGGGGCCCCAAAGTCGGTTCGGAAAATGTCATTCTCTGCTGCAGAAAAGTGCTTGACATTTTCTGACCCGAATTTGGGGCCCCATATCTCGGGGACACTTGGAGCTAGGAACCCAAATTTGGCATTCAAGCACAGTTGAACTAGCACTACAACATATCCAAAGATGGGGTTCCTAGCACTAAGTGGCCCCGAGATACAGGGCCCCAAAGTCGGTTCAGAAAATGTCATTCTCTGCTGCAGAAAAGTGCTTGAGATTTTCTGACCCAAATTTGGGGCCCATATCTCGGGGGACACTTGGTGCTAGGAACCCCAAATGTTGTATTCCAACTCAGTGGAATTAGCACTACAACATATCTAAAGATGGGGTTCCTAGCACTAAGTGACCCTGAGATACAGGGCCCCAAATCGGTCAACTGTGTCCATCTGCATGGGCACAGTGAGGCTGCAAATGGGCATCGTTGACCTACAAGGTGGTCCAATAGCTGTAGGTGTAATGTATGGATATGAAAGATGTACACTCTTCTAGGTCAAGTGCAGTAATTTAGAGATAATGGTGGTGGCAATAACCATAGCTACAGTCAACTTGCAGAGTCATAAGAACGGTCATATGTAAAGATTGAGGCTCCTATCCAGAGCCAGATATTACCAATACCCAGCTCCTATAAGTGACGCCTACTTCCAGGACAACATGCGATATAAACCTTGGTGTAATCTGCATTGATTTTGACAAGTAACAAGCATCCTGGCAAAATTCCTTTATATTTTGGGTCTATTTTTACACACCGTGCCACCTCTGGCTGCAATAGAGATCACCATTCCCTATGCCCAGAGTTGGTGGTGATCACCAGTCTTGTACAGAACAGTGATCTCTTTCAGCTGTGGTGGTTTTGCACATCTAGGGGACTTATCCACTTGCTCCCACACTTTCTATTCTTCACCTTCCTATGTCAGATAACAATTCATCACTCTTGGTCTACAGGAATTGACTTACCTGCAGACAATCGGAGATCAGGCTAGAATTGATCATTTCCCGTAGGTCCAAAACACTGTATTGTTTATCTGGGGTAAAGAGGAGAGCAGGGATGTGCTCAGGAAAGTTCAGATCCTAGTCTGAACTCTCCTAAGCTTCATCTGGTCAGGAAGCTGTCACTGCACAAAACCAACCATAAGCAGCTGAGGAATTCTCCACCCTGCCACATGTATACATGCCCTTGTATATGTGTGGCTGCAGGGAATGCCTTGGCTGCTTATGGTTGGCTTTATGCAGTGACAGTTTCCTGGCGAGATAGCTCAGGTGTGTTTGGACTAGGATCCTATCACTTCTGAGCTCATCCCTAGAGGGAAGGAATAGAGGTTGTGGTACAGTGCTCCTCGCCTCGAGGTGATTCAGTTCGCAGTTGCAGCGATATACAAGTCATTCATCTATTCAGTGTTGGAGTGTGTACAAACACACCTTACACCAATCTGGATTTTACTCATCCCTGTGGCCTGGTGTCCAGTATTTGTTGAGCCCTGGTCATGTGTATGGGCTACCAACCTTCTAAATATAAAATAGCTGGGTTGAAAGACGCAGTGTCATGGGTGCATGTATTATAGCTCCTGTGTGGCGCCCACAGTACCTGCATGCACTGCCATATATCCTTAAGCATGTTGCAGATCATGCCACCCAAATCTTAGGTGCCGAAGATCTACCTGGACTGCTTAACAAAAATTAGCATTTGTAGACTCTTGCTGTATATGAAAGTCTGAGGAAGGCTCTGATATACAATGTGACATCACCTTAAGTACCAGGGGTATCAGGACACGTATACTTTAGGGCTGTAAAAATTAAAGATTAATTCCTCAATGAATCTTAAACTTTTTTGATCGGTACTCACCTCTCCGCCGGCTTCCGGGTCTTCAGGGATTTCCGTCGGAGATCCGGTGACTCCTCCCCCTTCCCCCAAGTGCCTCTGTCTGCTAACAAAGGGAAGGGGGGGAGGAGTCCAGTAAAGTTGAAGTTCTGATTGAACGTAACGCGTACGGGGGAGGAGCTACGCATGACTTCACCCGCTGCTGCCCTACAGAACTAACACGATTGTTGGCTTTACATGCTGTGTTTTTATCATCTTTATGTGGGAGTAGTTTGTGTTTGAACACAAAAATTTAATCTTATACTTAAGCAGTGAGCACTTAAATCTTTTCTTTCTACCCATGACCTGGCATCCTTGCTGAGATCTAAGGAGATGTGAGAAGTTTATGTCCGTGTTAACCCTTTTGATACCCATTTGCATGGCCACCTGTTTGCACAGGGGTCCATGCCATAAGGTGAGAGAGATTAGTTAGACCGGAGATGGAGGGATTGTCACGCTACTGTGGAAAAAAAATTACTTACGTCAGTGCTACAGTTTGAATTTAAAACGTATTTGTGTGA
>CM053027.1:89752315-89767315 GCA_028564925.1 Lithobates sylvaticus | reverse complement strand
ATTCGGGTTGCAATTGGACCTGAAACGACAAACCAGGATGCACCGGACCCCTGCTGTGAGACGGATGTGGCGATGGTGTGAACCCAACTTAAACATGGAAGGATAGTTTTGCAATGGCATTCATGGTTGTTCCATAATGCCACCCATATCACATAGAACATTTTTAATGCCAAAATATGGATTTTTTACAATAGAAAGTCTGCAGTGAAATTTTGGTTACAATAGCTACTGTTCAATGGAAGTCATTTACCAGTTGCCCACTTCTGCAGGATTTACCTTCTCTCTATCTGTATTGGGATCCTTATAAACTGTCCACCTGAGACCATCTTCACTGTGCTCTATTTTGTAGGATGACACATAGTAGTTATACATTGATATTGTGGATCCAGTGGTTATAATACCTGAAGAGAGAAGAGGTTTGACATTTTAGTAAGGTTTTTATGATGGTAACACTAGAATATAAAACTAAAAGGGAAAAATGTAATATTAACCTCAAAACATGACAAACATAAAAATCCCATATCCAAAACCATTATCTATGCTTTAAATATTTTTTTTTTTTAAAAAGCCACATTAATGCGACAAGCATTAATGTGCATCTAAAGCCAAATTAATTTTCGTAAAGTCGGGGACCCCCTGTATATAAAACTTTTCCCACTGAGAAGGGAAAATCTGTCTTCTCAATTCTTGTAAAAGCCCCGACATCAATCATGGTTTCATACAAACCTGTGACTTTTGTCGGCTTGTTCAGATCGATTTGCAGCCACTGATGTTCATCAGCGAATGACGCAGCCCAAGGCGGCCCGGGTTTTTTCAGCCTTGCTCTGTCAGCCTTCCAGACATTATACTGCCCAGTGTGATCTGTCCACTCCAGAACTGAAGAGGAGCTTATCTGGGATTCTGGAATAGCCCCATATTCCATTCCAAGAGTCCCGTAACAACCTAGACAAAGGAGGATGTGGGTACAGATTGAAGTCAAACAATAAAACACCAATCTTTGATAAAATACAACTTGAACTCCACAACACAACTTGGCATAGCTCTCAGACATACCCTCTGTCAAGAAAAAGTGAACCTCAATTAGGTACATTTTTTGGCTTATTTGAGCAGTTTCATACAACAGTTTTCAGCACTGACTACAGCTTTTTTGTAATATATGTGTCATTTGCCATTTACCTATTCATTGAGAAAACTATGCAAAACACATACCAGTAGTCTTGAATGTGAAGAGAGTTGTAGACAATGGACCCCTGTGAGAAATACACAAAAACATTACATAATTGTAAAAAAGTTGGTATTTAAATAAGATCAACACTTAAAGGGGTTGTAAAGGTTCGTTTTTTATTCTCTAAATAGGTTCCTTTAAGCTAGTGCATTGTTGGTTCACTTACCTTTTCCTTCGATTTCCCTTCTAAATGTTTTTTTTCTTTGTCTGAATTTCTCACTTCCTGTTTCTCCTCAGTAAGCTTCACACCATCATCCGAGCGGTGTTTAGTCAGCCAGAACAGCTTACTGGGGAGGAGCAGGAAGTGAGAAATTCAGACAAAGAAACAAAGAAAAAAAACACATTTAGAAGGGAAATTGAAAGAAAAGGCAAGTGAACCAACAATGCACTAGCTTAAAGGAACCTATTTAGAAAATAAAAAACAAACCTTTACAACCCCTTTAAAAACTAATATACAAAAACGAAGAACTGTGACCTTTGCATATTCCACTAGTTACACCTGTACACCATCTATGCCAGCCTTGTCAAGTAGAGAGAAAGAAGAGCTCTGAAACCAGAAGGTCAATTCTGAAAGGAGATGTATTAGTAAGTGCTGGCTTATGCATACCTAAATGCAAATGTTAACACAGCACCTTAAAGTGCTTCTAAAGCCAAAAAAAAAAGAGAAAAAAAGAAAAGCACGGAATGCATCAAGGTAAAAAACGTTGTATAGCTTTCTGTCCTGGGGAGAAAATATCCAGCGCTCTCTTACTTTTCACACATGGTTTCAGCAGAAGCAGGAGCCATTGGCTCTTGCTGCTGTCAATCCAATGCAGTGAGGAGGAAGTGGGGCTAATGCCGCGTACACACGGTCAGAATTTCCGACAGAAAAAGTCAGATGGGAGCTTTTCATCGTATATTCCGACCGTGTGTATGCCCCATCTGACTTTTCCCATTGAAAATTCAGACAGACTTAGATAGAGAACATGTTCTATAAAAAAACCGCTCGTCTTTATGCTGTTCCGTCGCACCAAAAATGACGCATGCTCTGAAGCAAGTACGAGACGGAAGCGATCGGTCTGGTAAACTAGCGTTCGTAATGGAGCAAGCACATTCCTCACACTGCAAATGCTGCGATCTTTTAATGCAGCGCATTCTTTTGTGCTTTATAATGCTAGAATAATGAAGTTGTTTTGCTGCTGATATTTACTCCCTTTTTATAGTGCCGTCATACGTGTTGTACGTCACAGTGCTCTTGATGGTCGGTATGCATGACAGCTTGAGCGGAATTCTGTCAGAAAAACCTTCAGAGTTTATTCCGACGGGGAAACCAGTCGTGTGTACAGGGCATAAGCCCTCACTATGTGTGTCTATGGAGTGCGCCTCCATAGACACACACAGCTTGGGGAGCACGCACACACTGTGTGCCCCCATAGCAAGCAGCTTGTTATGGGGGCACATGAAAAAGAGGAGGAGCCAAGATCGCCGGTGGAGACCTCAAAGTTCGGGGCCGGACTGTGCAAAACCATTGCACAGAGCAGGTGAGTATAACATGTTTATTATTTTAATAAAAAAATGTTGCCTTTAGTAACACTTTAAGGATTACCTTACAAATGAATTATTTACAAATGTTTTAATATAGTGGCTGGTTTAGTGTATGAAAGTGTTGTAATTTAAGCAACATTTTTTTTTGGCTACTAAACTGCATAAAGAAGAATTCTCTCCAATGGGCTAGAGGTTGAAGAAATGATTAGGAGAGCCCCACATACCCAGAAGCAGCCTAATGCACATGTGCTACATACAGTCAATATGGAGACCTTTGACCTTCGCTGTAATTTTATTCTTGCGGACCTGAGCCGGGTAGGTCAGGATGTGATGCTCCATCCTCACCGTTATACGTATTGGAGCTTAAAACAGTGTAAAGAGGAAAGTCCTGAATCCAAAGGACTGTAGCATCCAAATAAAATCCAACTTGTATTGTCTTGCCTTAATCTCTGCTTGTCTGCTATGAGTTACCGCACTTAAAGTGGGGTTCCAGTCAAAAAAAAAAAAGGGGGGCTTAAAAATCATTAAAAAAAAATCAAAAAAAAATAATTGGAAAAAAAAAATTTTTTTTACTCACCTCCAAATGCCTGTTGCTATGGGGTCCCTCGTAGTCTGCCACCTTCAGTGCCCGGGCTAAACTTCACTTCCCCCTCGGCGCCGCACAGTCATCTGGGACCTGTCACGTGTCCCAGATGACTGAGCGTCAAATCACGGCGCACGGTGCCGCTCGCGCATGCGCAGTGGGTGCCCGGCTGTGAAGCCACAGCCGGGTTCCCACATTAGGAATGCCGGCGCCGCGAGCGGCTCGTGGAACGAGGGGGGGTCTCGTTCCCCGCATCGCTGGACCCTGGGACAGGTAAGTGTCCGATTTTTAAAAAAGTCAGCAGCTGCAGTATTTGTAGCTGCTGACTTTTAAAAAAAAAAAAAATTTTTCCCCAGGACGGAGCTCCACTTTAGAACGTTTTGCCTAGCACCTTTTACAGCCTTTCCAGATCTGCATTTAGCTGCTAGTTTAGCCATATTTTTAACTGGACTTGTTCTGTAATGTTAAAGAGGATTTGCAGCTTATTCAAGTTTTCAACTGCAAAAGCTGCTTAAAGGACCTTCAAAATATCCTCAAGGTTACAGAACAAGTCTAGTTGCATGTGACTGCTACTAGCAATAACATGACAGAAAATGTAAGAACTCACGTGAGCTTAGAGCTACCCTAGCATTAAAGGGCTAGTAAACTTTTGGATAAAAAAAAAAAAAAAAAAAAGTTTCCTTTGCAAGGCAATATCATAATGTGCTAGTATGCGTCACATAGAGCTGCACGTTCTGATGAGAATCACAATTTTTTTGCTTAGAATAAAAAGATCACGATTCTCGCGACGTAAAATCTTTCACATTATACAAAACAAATTGGGCTAACTTTACTGGTTAGTTTTTTTTTTTTTTTTTTAATTCATTAAAGTAATTTTTTCCCAAAAAAATAGCATTTGAAAGAATTGCATTTATGTCACAGTGTGACATAAAATATTGCAACAACCACCATTTAATTCTCTAGGGTCTCTACTAAAAAAATATATATAATGTTTTGGGTTCTAAGTAATTTTCTAGCAAAAAAAAAAAAATGATTTTAAATTCAAACCAACAAATGTCAGAAAAAGGTTTAGTGTTTAAGTGGTTAACCTTTCCTCATTTACACAGGAAGGCTATTCCTTTGACAAATTGTTACAATGCTTATACTTATGTTCCACTGCTAAAGAATGTTGTGATTCTTGGCAGACTGCCCAGTTTTTTCTCTTACTCTCTTTTGAGGGCTGTGGCTTCAGAAGAGCAGAGAGAATTCTTTGCATAGACAGAATCCTGAAACACTTGTCAAGATCGCACGTGGAAAAAAAATTGCGATAACAGTTCTTGATGATTAATAGTGCAGCTCTACTAGCACATTATGAAAAGACTTGCCCTGAAATGAAGCCCTCTAGAGACGCGCTGTCAACGCTGCAGAGGCTTCCATCTGCACCCGGTCTACTTTCCAGGTTCGTGGGCTGCGTGCTCTTAAATGGCTGAACCGCGATAACGTCACTCCCACATGCAGGAGTCCCTACCATGACACAGCCCGGGTATGTTGTTCCTTCTGAGCACATGCGTCAGTGACATCACCAGCTGCTCCTCGCTAGAATATCGCCTAAAGGGTGCACGTTTAGGAGATATTCATTTTACCTACAGGTAAGCTTTATTATAAGCTTACCTGTAGGTAAAAATCAAAATGAGGGTTTACTACCACTTTGCTGGCAAATTTAATGAGAGCCAAGTCAGAAGCAGACACACCAAATTTCAATCAATCACAGTGACCAGTACAGCACTTCAAAATGTAAAAATGTCAACACAGGGGTTCTAGGAGCGCACGTTTGTATCAAGTGTAATGCCGCGTACACACGGTCGTAATTTCCGATGGAAACAGTCCAATGGGAGCTTTTCAAATCGGATTTTCCGACCGTGTGTATGCCCAACAGTCTTTTTCTGTCTGAATTTCCGACGGACTTTGAATTGAGAACCTGTTCTCAATTTTTCCGATGGAAAACCTTTCTATCAGATTTTCCGATCGTGTGTATGCAATTCCGACGCATGCTCGGAAACAATTCGACGCATGCTCGGAAGCATTAAACTTCCCTTTTATAGTGCTGTCGAACGTGTTTTATGCCGCTGTGTTACAGACCGTCGGAATTTGGTGTGATCGTGTGTAGGCAAGACAGTTTGAGCGGAATTCCGTAGGAAAAACCGTCAGAGTTTTTTCCGACGAGTGTGTACGCGGCATAAGAATTATGTTGGGCTACCTGTAGACCACAACATAAAGTGCGCATAGCTCCCAACTGTCCCTGATTTGAGGGACTGGTCTCTGGTTTGGAGCAATGTCCCTCTTTCCTCCTCATTTGTCCCTTATTTTGGTCTGATATATATAGTTGTATATAAAATGCACTTTTTATCTTTCAAAAAGTTTCCCAGTGCTAAACCTTTCATCCAAATTCAAAATTTCTGCATTTGTCAATTTTAAAAGCCAATATAAAGGAATAGTAGTGGTAAAAAAAAAGGGGGTGTGGCAGAGGGGCGTGTCCTATGCCTACATACGTTTGCTAGTGGGTGTCCCTCATTCCCATCTCAAAATGTTGGGAGGTATGAGTGTGTGGCTTTCTGCGTGCCCCTGCAATCTATAGGATCATCATTTGTGGAAGCAGCAAGCGTACCAGAGTGATTGGATTTGGTTTCCAAGTCAGTGCATTTTCTTGGGCCTGTTGGCCCTTGTAGTGTACAAAATGAACTTCTCAAGATGTTATCTGGCAAGCAAGTCACAATTTTCTCTAGTTACAGGTCCACTGCAACAGTTTCTTAAAACGACTAGTATATAGGTAGACAGGTACAGAGGTAGGAGACTCCTGAAGCACATTGAAAAGTACTTACACTTTAGATGTAATGTTGTTTGCCTGAGCAGTGTCGTAATACGCAATCCCATTACTAATAACAACACTGACCGGTCCTCCGAGTGCATTAGATACAACTCCAGCATGTATGCCCGCCATACATAGCAATGACGACTAAAAACAAAGAAATGCAGAGATAGATTATAAACAGAATATCAATTCTTTATAATCAGCAATGGGCATTTACATGAAAGTAGATCTTCGGTGGCTAGATTCCAAATGTCACAATCCTTTCCCATCTTCGTCTCAAATAGCATAACAAACCTTTGTCAACTTATATAGTGACAGCCTGCCATGCTCAGCTCAGACTAGCCATTCCAAATCAGATGGGCAGCAAAAACTGACATTTGTTTGGTCAAGAGAAATATGTGGGATACCATTGCTGAACTTTAAAAATCTCCAGCTTTAACACTACCGAGTCACTGACCAGGAACAGTCAAGTAAGTGAATAAGTGCAGCAAGTGAAAAAAAATAATCTGAATTCCTCAACTAAGACTTGTTCCAGGCCAGTGACTCAAAAACATATTTAAGTCAAAGAATTATCAAGGCTGCAAGGCAAGTAGCATTTTCAGATGAACAGATGAGCAATGGAAGCCTACATATTTCTCCTATTATAGGTTTCTCTTTAAGGCGTTGGGTATGCAGAGCATAAAAACGTTCTGAGATTAACATTCCAGAAAGATATGGGTGTTTGTTTCTACAGCTCCCCATCCCCTGAACCATTGGTGTATATAGTGAGCTATGCTTGTAATACATTTATAGGGAGGGAAGAGGAAGGCTGCAAGAAGATGCTCCAGTCTAGAGCAGTGATGGCGAACCTTGGCACCCCAGATGTTTTGGAACTTCATTTCCCATGATGCTCATGCACTCTGCAGTGTAGTTAAGCATCATGGGAAATGTAGTTCCAAAACATCTGGGGTGCCAAGGTTTGCCATCACTGGTCTAGAGGAAAAAAACGATGTCAGATAGGGTAGCGGTGGCATGCTAGAAAAATGGTTTATTCTGTGCATAGATCTTGCTCATTTTACTTTGGGAAAAATTGTTAGAGAGTATAGTAGAATTGTGCTGTCCCCCCTCTACATTGTAAAGCGCTGCATAAACTGTTGGCGCTATATAAATTGTGAATAAGAACAATAATAATAATAATAATAGCCGGTTGTAAGCCAATTGTGTCATTCCTAGCATTATATTGAACATTATCATTAAAAAAATAAAAAAAACTTTGCATTGAACCTACTACAATTTATTCAAAGGAAATCTGAAGTGCTATATACTTGCCTAAGGCCGGCCAAGATTCGAACCTGTTCAGCCAGTTCAGCAGGATCCGGGCCAAGATTCGAACCTGTTCAAATCTCAGCCAGTTCAGCAGGAGCCGGGCCAAGATTCAAACCTGTTCAAATCTCAGCCAGTTCAGCAGGATCCAGCCAAGATTCGAACCTGTTCAAATCTCAGCCATTTCAGCAGGATCCGAGCCAAGATTTGAACCTTTAATGGGTAGGCTGAATGTACAAAGTTGAGATCGGTCAACTTGTGTACAACCAGCCTGCCCGATTCTCTTGCGATTATCGTTACCAGCTGCTAAAGCCACTAGCAATAATAACTGTCTTCTCCCAGCAGCGGTGGCTTAACCGGCAAGCCCCCACTGGGAGAAGATAATTGCCGATTCCCCCGTCAACACTGCCTGTGTGAATCAGTGGCTACAGGAAAGAAATGTGCACCATGTATGGCCTGCCAAACTGTCCATACAGCGCAATCACCTTTGAGTGTCTACACATCAGGCTCCTTGAGCCAATGTCTACTTACCTCCCTGAGGTGATGGATCAGGGAGCCTGGCCACACACTTTCCAGTTACTAATGGCCCACTACCGTTCTGGGCAGCCTAACCGGCAAGCAGTGAGGCTTAAAAGCTGGGGAAGAGCAGGGTCAGGCTCAGCTCCCTGACCCATCAACCCAGATTCCGAAGTGCATATTAGATGACTTGGGTATTCCGGTCTCCTGTGGTGACGATAGTGAGACACAGCTTGGTATACTACTGTTCTGGTTTAGTCAAGTATACAACAGGTCAGGTTTGCTTTACGCACCTACCCCAACATTTTGGCTGTATTCTATTTTAAGCTGCCGCTGTACAATGTTTGCTACTTCTGGTAATGGTGAAACTATAAAAAATTAAAGGGTTTCTTTAAGAATCACTTAAGGGAAACATGTTTTTCCAATTAACCATGTGGATAGAACAACTGTTTTCCAGTATAAAATAGAGACTGAAAAGCTACAGATACAGACTTCCCAGGAACTTTATGAACTTTTAAACTCTGATACTTGCAGCTCATCGTTAAAAAGAATGCTCTCTAATCCCATCAGTTTAATTAATGTGAATGAACCGGCACACAGACCTGGATGAACGACTGTAAAATCCCCATATTGTTTAAAAGGGAGACACATTATGTTTTCAATTAAAGAATGCCTCCGAGCAAAACGTAGTCGGAGCATTGTTGAAGTGTTCTAGGAAACACTGCAACTGCGCTTGACATAAAGTACCGTCAATTTATTTACAAGTCCAATTGTGACAGCATTCCACGCGGCTTCTGGGTGGGACTACAGCCGCTTTCCAAAAATGTCATATTGCTGACTGGTACCGGCCTTCTGCTTGTGCCCAATTCTGGCCGAATCTGGTGTCAGCCCCATATCCTACATGGAATCTTTCAATATCAAGGCACAGTGGCAGATAAGATAGAAGATCTGAGAAATATAACAGTAGTGCAAAAGTATGGATGGATACAAGTCCAGGCTGAGCCTACCAGTCTCCACCTGAAATGGTTACGGCCTCTTTAAAATGTCAATACAAACTGCTACTTCTGTTTCTGTTTTGGCTTAAAGTAAGCCTGTCCTGTAAGAAATATGGAGGGTGAAATTGTAGGCCTGTCAAACTGCTAACTGCCCGTTTGTCATGCTGTCCTTCCTGCTTTAACGCCTTGAGTAACTGATATGGCACAAGTATGCAAGGAGAAGTAAAAGGCGTGGATCACTTGATAGTAATCAAACGTAAAAGGGTGCAGCAACAAAATACACAAGTGTACTACTACTAGTTGGAATGTGTTTTAGATTATAAATTAATGCTCGTAAAGAAATTACTTCAAAAAGGAAAACGGCCAAAGATAAGAAAACGTAATACATACATCCCTATAGCCAAGAGGAATAGTCCCTGAGATTTCCCCAAAAGGTGTCAGACATCCAGCAGGGCAGTATTTTCTGCAGGATAAAAATTACAAGAAAATAAATAGACTACGTAAATGGAACATCTAAATAATGGTAAAATAACAAATAAGATATAGCGGTATAGATAAAATTGTACAATGATCTAGAAGTCAAGCTTAAGCAGCCCATACATTCAAAATGATCAGAGTCCCCCATCCACATCAAACGTGTGGATGGCGGAATCTGATCATTTTGAGTGTATGGGCTGTGCTATTGTGTTCCGATGGCAGGAAGCCTTCCCCACTGTTGGAATACAATGATCAGTGCCGAAGGCATTGATCAATCAAGAAAAACCCAACAGGTTGGTTGTACAGAGTTGATCAGTAGATCGACATCTGCACAACCAGGATGCCTGTACATGGATTCAAAATCGGCCGGTCCCTGCTGAAGCAGCTGAATTTCGATCCATGTATGCCCAGGCCTAAGTTGTATGCATGGGTACAAGCTACAAAAACATTCAGCACTGCACTCCAAAACATGAACATTTCCCCATGCTGTGTATCTTTAAAAATGCTACAGAACAACTACGCTGCATTTGCAATAATATATATATATATATATTAATATATATATATTTTTTTATCAGACTTGTTGCAGGCTGATGGAGGCGTGGTTAAACTTCCGAAACGCATCCCGATTAGCTCACACAGCGAATAGGCTCACAGCTCTTCTCACTACTCCAGCTGGACACATCGTCTTTGGGTAGACATCCGATTTCTGTATATACCATCACAGCCACACAGGGCCACCTGACGCCGGTCTCCCTGCACGGACTTCAGGCTCATCTTGCCCTCCATCATAGCCGTCTTTATTCTCCACCAAGGACGACCACACAGCTCCCAGCTCATTACAATCCACTGCGGACCGCCATCCTCGCTCTCCCCCTCACCCGCTTGTGAGTTCCATTTGTTTTATATGGTATTTTACGATTTGGCGCTTTCTTCTCTCCCCTTCCTATTTTACAGATTGTGGATTTCACAAATGAAAGCAGCCTTGCCAGCACTACAGTGTCAGACCTTTTCTACTAATTTACATTTTTATTCCTATACCTCCGGGAATAAGCATCTTTCAATACCTCTTTTTTTAACCTGGTATATGACATTTTATCACTATAGAATGGGCACAGTGTCAGCGCTGTAGTGTTTTTTTGGTAATGTCTCTTGTGTTTGTGCATGCTTGTTTTATGTATATATACCAGTCTTGTATTGTATTCCTAAAATTGTATTAGTTTGTATGTACACCATTTCTGTTTAGTAAAGCAAATATTAATACACTACAGAGGTCTAAGCTTCCTTGGGTTTACCGCCAGAACCTTTAATGAACATCAAGCAAAACAACAATACATTATGATCCTGACAGAAATGCAGTGAGCCAATAACACAATGCCCCTGCTGCACTGAAATCCAATGCAGTGTTGTCTCCTGCTGGACTACATCAGCTCAACCATCTACCCCCCTGTTTACATTCTCAGCATTTTTCGTCCTCCCCATACCAGCTACCTGCTTGTCTTACCCCATTATTTATTTTAGTGCAGCAATGGTGTTGTATTGCCAGCCAACAACAGGAAGTTAGAAGCTGACTGCATTTTTGTCAGGATCTTCAGGTATTTTCCTGAATTTGTTGTTGAGTTGTTGAACGAGTTTTCTTTGAGATGTTGTCTAAACATAAGCTTTATTTTGATGCTGATCTTGCAGCGCTGTGACATTTGTTTAGTCCCATTAAAGCAGAGTTCTGCCAAATTATAATTTTTTTTTTTTTTTAAAGTCAGCAGCTACATATACTGCAGCTGCTGACTTTTAAAATATGGACACTTACCTGTCCAGGGCACCCGCGATGTCGGCCCCCAAATCCGATCTGTCCCGCCATCTTCGGTAAGGGAATCAGGAAGTGAAGCCTTGCGGCTTCACAGCCTGGTTCCCTACTGCACATGTGCGAGTCGCGCTGCACGATCCCACTGGTCCCTGCTGTCTTCTGGGACCTGTGTGTCTCCCAGAAAACAGCAGAGGGGAAGCAGGAGGTGCCAGATATGGCATACATATCCGCGGATACTGCGGCTATCTATGCCCGGAAATGGGAGCAAATACCTGGATTAGATAGGTATCTGCTCCCCCCTACCAAATGTGACACTAGAGGGGGGGGGGGGGGGGATTCCGAAAAGCAGAAGTTCCATTTTTAGGGGGAACTCCGCTTTAAGGTCTGTTTATTTTGTGCCTTTTCGAACTTTGTTCACACAAATATTTTAATAAATGTTCTGGATTTCTCAAACAGCCCAAAAATATCAGCTTCTGAAAACCCTCAAAATATCGGATGGAGATTGTGCGTAATCATGGTAGGGACATTATGTTGGAGGCTCCACTGCAACAGAGAATTATGAAATAAAATGCCTTCCCTGCACTTCCTTCCTCAAAGACACATCTCCTGAAAATTAGGGGAAATCCCACATCTGAACGTCATCACCAATACAAGTGACCCCGGTGAAAAATGTCCCCTCTAACCCAGTTACATTGACAACCTAAATATGGGTGTAACATGAAATATGGTTTAACATGTGGACTGAGCCTTTAGCTACTTTGCCATATGTAACTGTTACCTGTATTCAGGTTGTGAGAACCGACTTGCTTTGTCCAAACATGTAATGAGATCTAGAAGAAGAAAATACACAGTAAAAGAAAAAACTCAGCACTTCAGTCAATAAGTAAAATACACAATTTGGCATTGAAGAGAGGGCACACAGGCACGCTTGGAAGTTTAGTAACAGCTGCAGGTGACAAGGGGAACCAATATAACCCATTAAACAGTAATATTGGAGAATCTGTCCGGGGGGGCCTTTCACACTGCTGCAACTTGAAAGTCGTGTGATTTTGCCACGATTTCAGGGAATACCTGTGTAACCTTGGGGTCTATGGACCTCAACTTGCATCAAAGTCGGACCAAAGTAATACAGGGACTACTTTGAAGTCACACAGATATGAGCGGTAAAAGGATATAAAACAGCTTTATGTGACCGTTACATCCCTAACAAGTGTGGCAACAAAAGATTAGGATTTTAGTTTAATCTCTGGAGCATCTACTGAAATCTTAATTTCATCTGATTACTCCGAGTAAAAATGGAATCCCATGGGTATTGTGCAAACGTATCCAGAGAGAGGAAATAAACAGAGCTGCGTTTCTTGGCAGAGTAATAAAAGCAGAAATTTCCAATCTCCTCCCATAGAAAAGAAAAGACAGAAGACACATGATAACTACAGCTAGGTTCAGCAAAGGCCATGCGAGGCTTAAATCCCAGGAGGACGGAGCATACAGAACCTTCTTCAAAGCAATTTTTATCCAGAAGTGTCTCCTTTTAGGAAAAAGTGCGTTGGCATTCCTAGGGAGCATTTCCTGAAGTCTCCGTATTTGCACTGAGAACTCAAAATGGGAAGACGCAGCCTCGTTTACACAAGTGTAAAAAACAATTGTTTGTTCGTCTTTAATAAAACGTTTTAAATGTTTTGCAAAGCCAACGCCTGACTCAGCACAAAGTCTAGTGCGGAGAGTCGGTGTCACTTTTTATAGTTGATTTCAGTCCTGCCTGCAACATATATGTAGGTAGGTATTGGCAAATTGCATTAGTTTAAAGTGATTTAACAACTTGCTTACTGGGCACCCCTCCTGCCCAGACCAATTTTCAGCGCTGATGCACTTTGAATGACAATTGCGCGGTCATACAACACTGTACCCAAATTACATTTTTATAATTTTTTTCCCACAAATAGAGCTTTCTTTTTGGTGGAATTTAATCACAACTGGGGTTTTTTATTTTTTGGTAAAAAAAAAAAAAAAGATGGAAAATTTTGAAAAAAAAAAAAAAAAACATGTTTCATAGTTTGTTATAAAATTTTGCAAACAGGTAATTTTTTTCCTTCACCGATATGCGCTGATGGGCACAGATAAGGCACTGATGGGCACTGATGGGCACAGATAAGGCGGCACTGATAGGTGTTACTGATGGGCACTGGTAGGTGACACTGATGGGCAGCACTGTTGATGAGGCACTGTGGGTACTGATGGGCGGCACTGGTAGACGGCACTGTTTTGCTCTGGTAGGTGCAACAGATGAGCTGGCGGCAGCTCTCCTTGATTGGGACCGATCTCCCTCTGACAGCCGCCGGTGATCGGCTTTTTTTTTCTCCTCACGCTATCAGCGCGAGAAGAAAAAAAATAGCTGATTACCGGCTCTGTTTACATCACATGATCAGCTGTCATTTGCTGACAGCTGATCACGTGGTAAGGGGTCGGGATCGGCCACTTACTCTGATCAGCCGAGTCTCATAGACATGTGATCACAGAGCGCACTGCGTGTGCCCTGCAGGGGGCGCACAGGCCACTGGAGCAGGGGAGGACGTCTATTGACACCCTCCCGGCAAAGTAGGTCCGCGCTGTAGCCGTTATTCGGCTATAGCGCGGATCTGAAGAAGTTTTAAAAAGAAAAACAACAACAACTTTGCAAATATGTTATACTTAACTGCTCTGTTCAGTGGTTTTGCACAGAGCGCCCGATCCTCCTCTTCTGAGGTCCGCTGCCAGGGCCCTGGGCTCCTTCTCTTTTCTGTGTTCCACCATAGGAAGCTGCTTCCTATAGAGGCACACATGTGGGCTTGCTCCCGAGCTGTGGTCTGTGTGTCCATTGACACACACAGTGCGGCTTCGCCACCGGATTTGACTGACAGCAGTGGGAGCCATTGAGGAGGAAGAGGGAGGAAGAGAGCGAGAGAAACCCTGCACACACAATGCTGGATCAAGATGGGGCTCAGGTAAGTATTTGGAAGGGGTGGGGGGAGCTGAAGATGTTTTACCTTCAAGCAGAGAATGCATTCTGGTCTTTACAACGACAGATTGACAGCGATACAATTTTCTTTTAGCCATCGTTACATTCTTTGGAATGCTTTTTTTTTTTATTTTAATACAGAAGGGTTGTAAACAGACAGATCATGTCACCAGGGCAGTACAGGAGGCAGATTTTCCACAGCGGGGAGCTTTAGTTAGCAGCCCTTTTTTTTTTATTACATTTGAACTGCGTGGCCAGAGTATTGGGAGCCTTTGTGGTTGCCTTTTACCTGGAGCCTAAAACTCAGTGGGCCACACATGAGGAGCCACTGGGTCATGTGTCAGGCAACAGAGTTCCTGTGGCATTTGCCATGCAACATCAGTTTTTAACATGCTTTAGATACATTTCTGTAGAGAATTTGGCGCACCTCTGCTGTGCAGTTGAAGAGATAAAACAGAATAATAAGCAGGAAGAGTGTCATTCAGCAGAGAACATACGGCCCATTTTTCCCCTCTTACTTGCCAAAGACAACAAATACCTGTTTTATCTGTGGTGGCGTAAGAAGCCAGGAAGCCGCGTCCGGAGATGTGGGTCCCACTCATGAAGAGAACGGTGACTTCATGGCTCTTGGACTCAATGACGTCCTCTGGTCTCAATGCCAAGCCACAATACTTCATCCCTGCACAGAGAGGAAAAGACAAGAAAACGTTAATACAAGGAAAACCAGTGAC
>CM053027.1:89737315-89747315 GCA_028564925.1 Lithobates sylvaticus | reverse complement strand
ATATAGCATCAGATACATACAGTATACAGCAGTGTGTTCCAGCAGCGGTACAAGGACTTCCCATCCCATTCCTGGTTCTGGTTGGGCGATGCTCAGGAAGCCTTGTATTTAACAATGAATACAAGGCTTCCTCTGATTGGCGGGAGGTGGAGATGCAGGCAGATGACGTCATAATTTCACCTTAGCCAATCAGAGGAAGCCTTCTATTTATGGATAAGGAATCCCTGTATTCATTCATAAAAAATACAAGGCTTAGAGTAAATGTTTGAGCAGTGCTCAGCCCAACTGGATTTTGTTTCAGGAGTGGAACAGGAAGTCCCCGTTCCGCTGCCGGCACACAGAACTGTATACTGTATATTTTCGGAAGCAACATACAGGTTATACAGCACTGACAGCGGCTGCATCTGTTAGTAAAGGAAACAGTTTGTTTGGGCCAGCTTGGTAGTAATCCTGGAGTTGGGTTCCCCCTTTCGGGATGTGTCAGAATGAAAGTTAAAATAACTTCTATAAATAAACTCCTCTTCCCTAGCTGGCATCTTTGCCTGGTCTTTATCCAAGTTGGGATCTTTGGCTACCTTGATGAGTCGGGCTGGAATGAGGCACACGGGGAGTTCACTCATCCTGGCACCGAGGTGTGCTGAGAATGCACACTGAGCTGCACATGCAGATAGAGAAGATTAAGCCGGCCATAGATGGTTAGAAACACAGCTGGTTCAGCAGGGACCGGCCAAGATTCGAACCATCTGTGGGCAAGCTGATTTTAGCCAAGTCAACTTGGGTACAACCCGCATGTTGGATTTTTACATGCAATTATTGTCAGCGGCTATAATCGCTGTGTTCTCCCAGCAGGAACGGCTCCCCCACCCCCCTCCCTGGAAGAACACAACGGCTCAGTGTGTGGGGGGGGGGGGGATTCCCCCCCATCAACACTGACCGTGATGGAGGAATTGAGCGATTTGCTTTCCTTCCACCCATGGCTGCAGGAAAGAAAGTCGCATCATCTATGGCCTGCCTTCGTTTTACTGGAGAAGAGACATTCACACTAGAAACTGCATGTGAATCGCACACGATTGCGCTACGTCCGGGGTCTTCAAACTATGGCCCTCCAGTTTTTCAGGAACTACAATTCCCATCATGCCTAGTCATGTCTGTGAATGTCAGAATTTTGCAATGCCTCATGGGATGTGTAGTTCTGCAACAGCTGGAGGGCCGTAGTTTGAGGATCCCTGCGCTACGTGTATCTGTGCAATTTACATGCAGTTCTGTGTAGTGCGATTTCAGGCCATTCATTTGGAATGGTCTGGGATCTCACCTCTCCACTCCTTTTGGAAACGTACTGCAACTGAATTGCAGGGAACATTCAAAACATGCGATCCTGATGCGGGTAAACACACTGGTTTTCAACCTGCGTTTGGGTGTCGTTATTTTGCACCGACACATGCTGCAGATTGCAATGGCAGTGCGATTTGAGTGTAGTGCGAGAAATCGGCATGGAAAGCAGGTTTCTCGCATGGCATTCTAGTGTGAACAGGACCTAAAGGAAGCCTGCCATAGCAGGTCACCTTCTGAAAGGGTCAACTACCTGGCCATCATGCTTTTGGCATCAGTGACTCAAAACAAGTCTGCATTCAAGTTAGTATGCCTGATCCAAGTCAGTAATGCAGAAACCAGTAGTGGCCCAACCAAACGGGGCACCATACCCTAATCCATGTGTCCAGCCCCTAATCTACATGTGGGGCACCAGACGCATGGATTCCAATGGGGTTTTTTTAGTGTTGTTTGTTTTTTTAAAAGCACATGACTAGAGCCTAAGGCTCTAATTGGCTTAAAAAAAAAAAAAAAAAAAAAAAAAAAGGGTGAGCTCGGGGTGCAGAGGGAATGAGGACGGAAGCCGATGTGAAGCCGAAGACGCAGGGTGAAGCTGCCGAGGAGGAGGTGACGCAAAAGGAGCCGAAGCTGCCCGTCACCTAGATGCGGTAAGTTCGGGCTTGGTGGAACGGGCAGACAAACGAGCGAGCGGGAGGTGGCTTGTTTGCCTCCCCCCCAAAAAATGGAGCTCCAGCCGCCACCGGAACAAACAGATTGTTGGATATAACCCCTATACTGGGAGTTCAGGCCACACAGCCCAGTTCATCATATGCAAGTTGATCTATGAGAGACATGATCACTATGGATTCATTTACTAACAGAAGAGAGACTGTTCACTGGGCAAATTGAACATTTAGCAAAAATAAATGTATATATATATATATATATATATATATGTATATATATGTATATTGAAGTGAGCACATCTTCACCATATTTGCTAAGTGAATAGTCTCTACTCCTTTAGTAAATAAACCTCTATGTGTATATGAAAGTGAGCAAGTGGGACATAAAAGAAAGAAAAGAAAGAATGTGGGATTAATAAACAGCATAGATCCAACAATGGAGCTACAGAAAGCAGAACACTTATCGGCACGTTGTCATGTAAACAGACTATTTATACATCTGAGCCTCAGAATGCAAATTGCTGCACTGCCAGATTAATGTGCCGCTTTCATATACTCCCATCAACTTGGTTTGACAAAAGGCGAACACATTGTAAATGGGGCATTACAATGGAATATTCATTATTGTACAGTCAACAGATTGTTTCCTTGTTTGTAGGGCCTGGAATTATCCTTGGTTTGGGACTTTGTTGAAGTGTTACGATTTTCCCTGGATAAAAAGACAATTTGAGAGCTTCTTATAGAAATCTTTGGGAGGCATTTAGAAATTACAGATTAAGAATTACAGTTCATGAGCTCAAACCTCTTCATTAGTAGTCCTACTTTTAGGTACATGCATATAGTATATAAAAATGTGACTATTAAAGATTCTCTCTCTCTCTACACACACGTGTGTGTGTGTGTGTGTGTGTGTGTGTGTATATATATATATATATATACATATATATACACATACACACACACACACACATACACACATACATATACATACACACACACACACTATATTGTCAAAAGTATTGGCCCACCCTTTGCAGCTATAACAGTTTTAACTCTTCTGGGAAGGCTGTCCACAAGGTTTAGGAACTATATTCTATAGGAATGTTTGACCATTCTTCCAGAAGCGCATTTGTGCGGTCAGGCACTGATGTTGGACGAGAAGGCCTGGCTCGCAGTCTCCTCTCTAATACATCCCAAAATCGGGTTGAGGTCAGGACTCTGTGCAGGCCAGTTAAGTAACTCCATCCCAAACTCGCTCATACATGTCTTTATGGACCTTGCTTTGTGCACTGGTGAGCAGTCATGTTGGAACAGGAAGGGGCCATCCGCAAATTGTTACCACAAAGTTGGGAGCATGAAATTGTCCAAAATGTCTTGGTATGCTGACGTCTTCAGGAGTTCCCTTCACTGGAACTAAGGGGCCAAGCCTAACCCCTAAAAACAACCCCGTACCATAATCCCCCCTCCACCAAATTCTTTTAACCAGTGCATAAAGCAAGGTCCATAAACACATGGATGAGCAAGTTTGGGGTGGAGGAACTTGACTGGCCTGCACAGAGTCCTGACCTCAACCTGATAGAACACTTTTGGGATGAATTAGAGCAGAGACTGCGAGCCAGCACTTTCTTGTCCAACATCAGTGCCTGACCTCACAAATGCGCTTCTGGAAGAATGGTCAAACATTCCATAGACACACTCCTAAACCTTGTGGACAGCCTTCCCAGAAGAGTTGAATTTGTTATAGCTGCAAAGGGTGGGCCAACTCAATATTGAACCCTACGGACCAAGACTAGGATGTCATTAAAGATTACGTAAAGGCAGACGTCTCAATACTTTTGACAATATAGTAGAGCTGCACAATTCTGGCTAAAACGAGAATCACAATTTTTTTTGCTTAGAAGATAGATCACAATTCTCTTACGATTCTCGCAGCGTTTTCGTTTTATTAATTGAAGTGTATTTGTTCCCAAAAAAAATTGCATTTGAAAGACCGCTGGGAAAATACAGTGTGGCATAAAATATTGCAGCAATCGCCACTTTATTCCCTAGGGTCTCTGCTAAAATATATATAATGTTTGGGGGTACCAAGTAATTTTCGAGCCAAAAATATTGATTTTAACTTAAGAAACAAGTGTCAGAAAAAGATTTAGACTTTAACCGCTTCCCGACCGCCTCATGTAAATATACGTCAACAGAATGGCACGGGCAGGCAAAAGCACGTATGGGTACGTCCCCTTTAATTTGCCTGCCCGGGGGGCGCGCGCGCGCGACCCGGTCGGGAGCTCCGTGACCCCGGCCGCGGGACCAGCGGACCCGATCGCCGCTGGTATCCCGCGATCGGGTAACGGAGCTGAAGAACGGGGAGAGGTCTATGTAAACAAACCTCTCCCCGCGCTTCCTACACTGACTGTCAGTGATCGGCGGTTCCCTGTCATCGGGAACGCCGATCAATGACGTCAGACGTACAGCCACGCCCCCTACTGTAAAAAAAAACACAACACGTCACACTGACTCCTCCCCGCCCCCTAGTGGTTAACCCCCTAACTACAACTGTCATTTACATAGGAATCAGTGCTATTTAAATAGCAGTGATTGCTGTATAAATGACAAATGTCCCAAAAATGTGTCAAAAATGTCCGATGTGTCCGCCAAAATGTCGCAGTCACAATAAAAAATCGCTGATCGCCGCCATTACTAATAAAAAAAAAATATTAATAAAAAATGCTATAAAACTATCCCCTATTTTGTAAACGCTATAACTTTTGCGCAACTAATCAATAATCGCTAATTGCGATTTTTTTTACCAAAAAATATGTAGAAGAATACGTATCGGCCTAAACTGAGGAAAAAAATGTTTTTTTATATATTTTTTGGGGATATTATAGCAAAAAGTAAAAAAATATTGCATTTTTTTCAAAATTGTCGCTCTATTTTTGTTTATAGCGCAAAAAATAAAAACCGCAGGGGCGATCAAATACCACCAAAAGAAAGCTCTATTTGTGGGAAAAAAGGACGCCAATTTTGTTTTGGAGCCACGTCGCATGACCGCGCAATTGTTAAAGCGACGCAGTGCCGAATTGCAAAAAGGGGCCTGGTCCTTTGGCTGCCAATTGGTCCGGGGCTGAAGTGGTTAAGTGGTTAAACTTCCAGCGTTTACAAGTTGTTCAAAACTTGGCAGACTGCCCAGACTTTTTTTTTTTTTTTTTTTACAAACAAGTGTATCCCTTTGATCTAAGAAGGATAAGTTAGTTGCAATGTTTCATATTCTAAACTTGGCAGACTGCCCAGATGTTTTCTTTTGACAGCTGAGTGAGCAGAGAAGTCTCTCCACTTGTTATATGAAAGAATCCGCAAACTCTGCAATAGAGATCTTCAGGGGGCTTGAATCGAGATCGAGATTTTTTAACGATTAATTGTGCAGCTCTACAATATAGTGAATATATATATATATATATATATATATATATATATATATATATATATATATATATATATATATATATATATATATATATATATAGACACACACACACATATACACACACACACATACTGTATATACACACACACGTATGGTCAAACCTCCAAAAGCTTATATACTATCAATATGAAAAGGTCTAAGAAAATGGTGCTGTTAAATAAGATCCCAGAATGTACTCGACATAACAAGAAACAAAATTTCTCCGACCCAAATGTACAGACACAATCAGGAGTATTGTGGCCAAGAATTTTTTAATAGGCTCCTTCATGATAGCAAAATTCTAATTTACAAGTGTGTGTAACAGAGCCGTGCTGAAATGACTGGGCTAAAGTGAAGCAGTACTTTGAAGGCCATCTCCTGTGTTCTCTTAGTGAAGTAGAACATCTCTACCAAGGTTTTAGCAATGTGTTCAAGGCTCTGCACCAGTTTGATAAGATTATGCTCCACAGTTAGAAAAACATTCTGGTAAAAATGTCACTGAACAAGGATTCATGATATAAAACAGGGGTATTGAATTAAAATTCATGAAGGTCCAGTCAGTAAAATTTTCTTCCAGCCGAGGTCCGAATCATGTTTGACTCTTAATGGCACCTCTGCACAATGGCAAATGTGGTGCATTTTTGAGAGTGCCACACCGCATGGTGCCACAGTACCATGCAGCTTGGTAGGGTGCAATAAAAAAAAAAAAAAGAAAAGGTCAGGGCAGGGACTTATTTTTCGGCGTTTCTGCTTGTATGGCAGCTCACTGCAATAAAGGGGTCGCCGACACGCAGTATGCAATAATGTGAAGCTAGCCTCAGATCCTTCACATCACAATCATTTTTATTACATCGGTGTTCTCACATCACCGCCACTTTCACATTACAGTCCTCAGCCCCCCTTTATATCACTCCCTACTTCAAATACCAGTTCCCAGCCCGCTTCACACCGCAATCCACAGCCCCCCTTAACATTCCTGTCCTTACCCCCTTTATAGCACCCCCTTCACATTCCTGTCCTTACCCCCTTTATAGCACCCCCTTCACATTCCTGTCCTCACCCCCTTTATGGCACGCCCTTTACATTCCTGTCCTCACCCCCTTCACATTCCTGCCCTCACACCTTTTACATTCCTGTCATCACCCCCTTTATAGCACCCCTTCACATTCCCGTCCTCATCCCCTTTATGGTACCCCCTTCGCATTCCTGCCCTCACACCTTTTACATTCCTGTCATCACCCCCTTTATAGCACCCCTTCACATTCCCGTCCTCATCCCCTTTATGGTACCCCCTTCGTATTCCTGCCCTCACCCCTTTTACATTTCTGTCATCACCCCCTTTATAGCACCCCTTCACATTCCCGTCCTCATCCCCTTTATGGCACCCCCTTCACATTCCCGTCCTCACCCCCTTCACATTCCTGCCCTCACCCCCTTTATGGCATCCTCTTTAAATTCCCGTCATCACCCCCCACCCCCTTCTCATCACCCCCTTTATGGCACCCCCTTCACATTTCTGTCCTCACCCCCTTTATGGCACCCCTTCACATTCCTGCCCTCACCCCCTTTATGGCACCCCCTTCACATTCCTGCCCTCACCCCCTCTATATTCCGGTCCTCACCCCCTTCATATTCCTGCCCTCACCCCCTTCATATTCCCGTCCTCACCCCCTTTATGGCACCCCCTTCACATTCCCGTCTGCACCCCCTTCACATTCCTGCCCTCACCCCCTTTATGGCACCCCTTCACATTCCCGTCATCACCCCCTTTATAGCACCCCCGTCACATTCCCGTCATCACCCCCTTTATGGCACCCCCTTCACATTCCTGCCCTCACCCCCTTTATGGCACCCCTTCACATTCCTGCCCTCACCCCCTTTATGGCACCCCTTCACATTCCTGCCCTCACCCCCTCTATATTCCGGTCCTCACCCCCTTCATATTCCTGCCCTCACCCCCTTCACATTCCCGTCCTCATCCCCTTTATGGTACCCCCTTCCCATTCCTGTCCTCACCCCCTTTATGGCAGCCCCTTCACATTCCTGCCCTCACCCCCTTTACATTCCTGTCCTCACCCACTTTATAGCACCCCCTTCACATTCCTGTCCTCACCCCCTTTATGGCACCCCTTCACATTCCTGCCCTAACCCCCTTTATGGCACCCCCTTCACATTCCTGCCCTCACCCCCTTTACATTCCTGTCCTCACCCACTTTATAGCACCCCCTTCACATTCCTGTCCTCACCCCCTTTATGTCACCCCCTTCACAATTCTGTCCTCACCCCCTTTATATTCCGGTCCTCACCCCCTTCACATTCCTGCCCTCACCCCCTTTATGGTACCCCCTTCACATTCCTGCCCTCACCCCCTTTATGGCACCCCCTTCACATTCCTGTCCTCACCCCATTTATGGCAGCCCCTTCACATTCCTGCCCTCACCCCCTTTATGGCACCCCCTTCACATTCCTGTCCTCACCCCCTTTACATTCCTGTCCTCACCCCCTTTATAGCTCCCCCTTCACATTCCTGCCCTCACCCCCTTTATGGCACCCCCTTCACATTCCTGTCCTCACCCCCTTCACATTCCTGCCCTCACCCCCTTTATGGCATCCTCTTTAAATTCCTGTCCTCACCCCCTTTATGGCACCCCCTTCACATTCCTGCCCTCACCCCCTTTATGGCACCCCCTTCACATTCCTGCCCTCACCCCCTTTACATTCCCATCCTCACCCCCTTTATGGCACCCCCTTCACATTCCCGTCCGCGCCCCCTTCACATTCCTGCCCTCACCCCCTTTATGGCACCCTCTTTAAATTCCCGTCATCACCCCCTTTATAGCACCCCCTTCACATTCCTGTCCTCACCCCCTTTATGGCATCCCCTTCAAATTCCTGTCCTCACCCCCTTTGTGTAACCCCCCTTCACATTTCTGCCCTGCCTCCCTTTTATATCACCCCATCCTCGTTCCTTTCAGTTTCTGATACCTTCCCCCTCCGTCCTTCATAACAGTGCCCTCTTCCCTGTCTTACCTTACCCAGGACACAGCAGCTGACATCGGAGGCACAGAGCTGACATCGGAAGTTAACTGATTGGTTGATAGAATGCAGATCAGTTAACAGGGCCAGCCCCCGCCCTCCATGCATTGCTGTGCTGCTTTTCCGATGTCAGCTCTGTCAAGACAACAGAGCCAGCAGGCAGCGGCAGCTGAATACAAAAAAGCAGATCCTAAATGGCGTGACCACAGCGGGGCCGGACAAAATCATTGACGCGGTCCAGAAAAACTAAGCATTACAGACCTTATGCTGAAAATGCTTTTTGCCAGTCTGTCATGCTGATCTAGTAGCTTCAATAAAGAGACAGTCATTTACTCTGAACAAGTATGCAGAAAGTTAAAAGGAGAAGTATGGCCAAAGCTTTTTTGGATTTAACTTCTCCTATGGGTCTCAGGACGAGTGCACTTCATCCTGCTAAAGCCTACTGTCGGCTAACATCACTCAGCTGGTCCAGGCGCTGGATCGATCCTGACTTTACAATGGGGATCCACCCAGCAGCCTGGATTGGTGGCTGGCTCAGCCTCTCATCAAACTGCCTGGGAGACTGAGCCAGCCGCTCCCACCCGCTCCACAGCCCAGCGCTCCAGTGAGCTCTGAAGGGGCAAAGCAGAAAGCCCTGACAGACAATCACAGCTCTCTGCTCAGAGAGGAGGGATCAGTGGTGTTTGATCACTCAGTTCTCAGTGTAGAGGCAGCAGGGGACAGATGCATGCATCGGGTCAATTCTGCACTTGGTTAAGCATTTCTTATTTTATAAATTTTTTTGTGGGAAACCCACACATCTCGTTTTATGTGAGCTTGCAAGGAAATGTAAGGTCCATATGTACTGGCTGTAACAGTGGATCTAAAAACCATCTGTAAATAATGGATTTAGACTTTCTTACCTGATCACCATCCCCCCCGGCAGCCATGTCAACCCTTCCCCCTCAAAAAACAAAACTATTTTTTTTTCCCAGGCTTCTCCATACCTAGCTCAGTTCTCGCTGCTCCAAAACCATCATAAATCCGCAGGTAACTGGAATGACATGAATCAACATCCTCAATATCAAAGTCTCCAAACTTTAGTAGAATCCGTTCACCAGGCTTGACCTGGATTTTCCATTCACACACAGTGCTGTTTGGGTAGGTGTTCGGATAGTTTTTTGATGTAAAAGTTCCACTTTCTGGGCCAAAAAAGGTGTAGCCACAACCATCTCCTGGAACAAAAAAAAACACAAAGTAACATAAACAAGAGTTGTAACAGACCACATAATGAATAGAGCAACATTGTCTGCCTTTGTAACTGTGACACATAAAATGTCGAGACGGATTTACTTAAAGTATAACGTTATAATGTTTTGGATAGAGAGGAGAGGGATTAGTACACCTGTCAGTTTTTATTGCTATCTGTATCCCCAGAGTCACCCTCTCCATTTGTCCTTTTTACCACTAGCATTGAAAGTAAAAGAAAATCCCAAAATGTGTGTTGTCCCCAGAAAAGTAATACACTGGA